>CM076580.1:1315589216-1315610951 GCA_034641835.2 Pinus albicaulis | reverse complement strand
AATGACAATTTAAATAACTTAGTGTGGGCGGATTCTTCAAAGTCACCCTTAACCAAATCGGTTGCAGATCCACGTTGTTTGGGAGGAGGTCGGGTGGTCAAATCCCGACCCCTCCATTAAAAGGTCGCTTGTTTTGAACTGTTTGTTATTTTTAAAATCCGCATTGAACCGTTGTATATATAAAAGTCTATTTTATGTGATGTGGGGGGGCAGGACCCATATTGGGCAGCCCGCCCCCGTATAAGACTGCGCCATGTGTATAAGCGGTGGCGGTGGGGTTAACAACCCCCGCCCCATTTAATATGCTGTTGTATAATGTGGAGACCCGCGGGGGTGGCGGGGCTGACCACCCGCCCCCCAACACATTTATTTTTTAATATAACATGGATTTGCATGGGGTGGCGGGGTTGGTGGCCCGCCACCCTTATTATATATTTTTTTTGTTTTATTGTTATTTAAAACAAACCGTTGTTTTTTGAACCTTCGAATTTTTGACCGAAGGAGTGCTTTTAACGGTCCCAAAAAATTTCCTGGAATCTGGCCAGGTTGGTCGGAATCCGGTGGTCGGGTTTCAGCAAAATTGTTGCCTCCTTAGTCCGCCACATCACCAAGTCAACCTCTGAACTTTGACTGCTCCTAACTCCTTCATTCGGACTCGGAATTGAGTACCGTCTGCGCCGTTGGATTCAGAATTTCGAGATCTACAACTTGAAATTGGTTCGAAGGATTTTCAAACACTTTGATTTTTGAGCCTTGTACTCAAGCCATTTGTACCTGTACCTGTTTAATCCACCTGGATCACTCCAACACGTGGCTCTTTGATGGATACTTCTGTTGTAATAACTGTAATGAGCCTTCTTCCTCCATACCTACTTTACCTTCTTCTTTTCCTGCAGTGGAGAATGCCTTTCACGTCTCATCCTCTTTTGCGCTACCATTCTTTTCCAACACTCAGCGAATACATGGTTATGTAATCCACAAAAGCTACATATTTTTTGATGCCATGATCTATGTTCATTTTTAGAGACATGCTTGTAATCAAAATTAACATAGAATACTGATAGTTGTCATACCTTTATTTTTGGTCTCTGGCACAATCATGGTGATAAGAGCTTGCCTCGGCTCTTTCTCTGAAATGTGCATTGTCATAAGATGATGGTGAAGTGTTCCCATCAATCTCTTTCCCAAATGGTTTCAACCATGCATTGGAAGCTTCTGACACCTTCGAGCACTGTCCTTCGGAGTATCCCAAACCCATGAATTGAGGTCTTTGCACGACCTCCAATGGTTGAATCATGCCTTGGCCATTAACACCAAGTCCTACTCCTTTGTATCCCATCTTGATGAGGAGTCTCATGCCAGTTCTTGTAATAGGTATCTCCACATTTCCCATAGAAAATATAGCATGTGAAGATGAAACTGAAGAGAAATCAACATTTTTTTACCTTAATCATTGATTTTGACACACATGATGATGGCTTATTTAAGCCTTCGTTGTGCTTCAATTCCTCCAAAAGCCTCTTCTGCGGCTCGCAACTTAAGCTGCAGTCTCTATTTCTCCTCTTTCTCTTCTTGTAGAAGCCTCCTTATTTCAACATCCTTTGCTTTAAGGCTTTGGTTGTTGCGCTTCAATTCTTCCAAGGCTACCTCTACGGATTGCAATTGAAGTTTCATTCTCTTCTTATCCTCTTTCTCCTCTCATAAAAGCACTTTCAAGTCAATGTTATCTGCTTCAAGGCTATGGTTGATCTCCTCATTGCAATGATGAGAAGATGGTGAGGGCGATGAATATTGACTGGAAGATGTGGATGAAGCATCACTTTCTGATTCTTCTTTCTCCCATCTTTCATGAGTTTCATACATCATATCCACCATTTTGGACATCCCGAGCATGGCCTCGTACATGAATTTTCCATCCTCCATTGATGCATGTTCAATCATTGTTCACGCTCGCAATTCACATCAGCAAGAATACCGCTCTGATACCACTTGATCCGAGTCCATCAGCTACCAGATCTACCCATGAAATTTTACTTTTTTTATTTTGTTAGAATTGCATTTTAAAAGAGAATAAGAGAACAAATATGCATGCTTAACCAAGAGGAAACAATACAACCATCAGCAACATAATAACACGAGATGGTAATAACGAATTTCACGCAGTTTTGGCTACGTCTCTGGGTCTGGTGTCAAAATGGGGTAGGCTGCTTAATATAGTGCTGGACATGGTGAGATGTACATGGATGATGTTCTCTGTGATACAAGGAGATGTGCCCTAAACATCAGTGGCTTGTCCCTTCACGAGATGTTCTGCTAAAGGAACTCTCACTCACATGGACCCCCTATCAGCATGACATAATCTCAACCCCTGAATTTGGCTGAAGAAGTGGATGCTTAGATGCTGAATCTAGTTGCACCATCGAATTCGTGGTGTGGAGAGGCATAGAATCGATTGTCCATAATTGAGAATCTGACATCGTCACTCCAATATGAAAAGTGGCTGAAAACTGGGAAGCTCTGCTACTGAAATGGAATGCCATCGGATTCCTGTCCCCGAGAGGTATAAAATCGACATAAATTTTGTCAAATTCTGACTCGTGCAACTTCGTGGCCTCAAGGAATCTTTTGATGCCCTCAAGATTCCCTAAGATTCTGTTCTACCGGTAATCTGCAAATATGTTGCTCAGATGGCCATTCTGACTTTACCATCACTTTCCCTATGAAATTCGAGTTAAAATGACTACAAAATTCATATCATTCTGACAAAATGAAAATTTACCTCCCCATGGAATCTTTCAGGAATCCAGGAATAACCATTGAAAAATATTATCTACCTGGAAAAGCGTGCCCACACATTATTCCACCTTACTGTTGGGTCGTGATTCCACACTCATGCTCTACTGGTCTGCCCTCCTCTTGTTGTGAAAATTATTTTTCAGGTCTTTATTTGTTTTGGTGGCGGAATTCACCACATAAGTGGTTATGGTGCATTGGTTAAAAACCGAAATATGTTGAGGAGAGGTCAGGGGATCAAATCCCGCCTCTCTTATTTTTGGTTGGGCTCGTTTAAAACATGGTACATAACTATTTGGTTGAGTGCATTTTGGTCTTCGTGCATTTATTCTAGTCGTTGGTTCAACATATATATGGTAACATATGTTTTTTGGTTGGGCCGCCCATGGATCAGGCCGACCTATGTGGTTGGGCAGGTTCAATTCCCATCGGCCTATTTTAAATAGCCCTAACCATTAACCGTGGGAACATGTATTGTTTTTAATGTTTAATATTTGAGGTGTTGTTCATTTGCATTTACAGTTGGGCCGCCTGTGGATTGGGCCGGCCTACGTGGTCGGGCGGGTTCAATTCCCGTTGGCCTATATTTAATGGACATAACCGTGGGTGGGGTACTGAGTCAGAGACGCGAGCCCCAGCCCCATGGTCAATGCAATATAATATGATATATAGGATATGTTTAATGGAGAGGGGTGATGGGGGTGGTGGCCCGCCACCCTATTTTTAAATTTTTTTTTTTTTATTAAAATAAAATGGTCATTTTAAATTTTTCCAAAATAAGGGTTATTGGGAAATTTAACGAGGCCACAATTTCTCACATTTGTAAAAGCTAAGTTTCTTTCCGGTTCATGATGAATTTGTGGGCCAATTAAATCTGGCCCACTGCCCAACTTTGACCAAAACTTTGACTCACTCCAACTTCTCCATATGAGCTCATATTGGAGATCCATTCACACCGTTCGAATCAAGGTGACAAATACTTCAATCTGAACCTCGTTCGAGAGAAATCCAACCGCTTTTAATTTTGACCATTTTTTAGACCTCATAGTCTCGTGAGGGTGTCTGGAACCACCTAGATCACTGAGTAAATTCCCTTTATTAATACTAAAAAAAATAATATTAAAAATAAAATAATAACTTAGTTCCTCAAGTTCATTTTCCAACCTACAGTAAATGACCAAGTTTATCTATAGTAAAAGAAAGTAATTAACGATTATTTACATCATTTCGGAGTGTTACAGAGATAGAGTGATAGAGGTAATATTAATATATCTCTATTAATATTTTCCTTCGATAGGGATATTTTCCTTGGCTACACATGACTGAAACCAGCCTAGGTCCATCTTAACTCTAGATCTATCAAGTGCTGAGAGGGATAAAATCTCTCGAGGTACAAACATTCCATCAAGTTTTGCACTCAAAAAAGTGGTTTTCACCTTGATATATTTGATCCCTCTCGACGCTTGATAGATCCCGAGTGAAGATAGATCTAGGTTGGTTGCGATGAGAGGCACTGTATAACCCAGTATCCCACGTAAAAACATAAACGTAAACATGTAAACATTTAACATGTAATGTTTAATATTTAACATTTAACTTCTTTAATCTAATTTTGTTCCTATATAAAAATAAATATAATTATTATTATGTATAAACACAATATACATTTAAAATATGAAGAGGTTTACAGACACTCAAAAAATAGGTATGGTAAATAAATAGAAATATAAATAAAACAGAGGTATGGCAAATAAATAAACCCTTCTTTTATACATACCCTAGAGGTATAGTAAACAAATAAAAATATAAATAAACTAGAGGTATGGTAAATAAATAAATAAATTTTTTATATTTACGCCAAAACCTCTTTATATTTACAAAAACTAAAAAAAAAAGTTTTATTTATGTGAAGCCTATGGGTCAAATACCATGGACCAAATTATTATTAATACCATGAAAAAAAAACATTTTTAACCCTAAAATTAATATTAAAAGATTTATAGTAATATTATTATTAAATATAATATTTCACATTAATATATTATAATATTAATATTATTAAATTTAATATAATATTAAATTTAATATATTATAATATATATTAATATATCATGATATATATTAACTCTATATATATATGGGAGAGAAGAACAAACACATAGACTTTAGAGGTGGAGATATAAGGGGAGTGGCAAGGGAGAGATGGAGATAAACTGAAGGTCGAGAGGGGACAGCAGGGATGAACAGAAAAAGAGGGAGAGGAGTGAGAGAGGTAGAGAATGGTAAGAGAGGGAGAGGGATACATATATATGGAGGTAGGAGAGAGAGAAGGAGAGATAGGGGGGGGATAGTGAGAGTATTGGATGGTAGAGAGAGAGAGAGATGGGGAAGAGAGAGGGAGGTAGGAGAGAAAAGGAGAGAGAGGAAGAGAGAGGGATGGATAAAGAGATGTAGTTGTAGGGGATGAGAGGGAGGGAAGAAGAAATACATAGAGAGTGAGAAGTGGAGAGAGAGGGGGAGTGATAAGGGAGAGATGGAGAGAGAGTGTGTATGCTTAACGGTGAGATAAAGAGAAAAAGAAGGAAAGATGGAGAGAAGGGGGAGAGGAGGAAAGAGAAGGAGAAAGGGGTGGATATAGAAGCATAGTTGGAGAAAGAAAGAGAGAGAGTGATGGGGTAAGAGAGAGGATTGGAGGGAAGAGAGAGAGAGAGGTGTAACAGAAAGGGAGAGAGAGGAAAGACAAGAGAGAGGAATTGAGAGAGAGGAAGATAGTGATGGGGGAAGAGATAGGATTGGAGGGCAGAGAGAGAGAGAGAGAGAGATAGAGAGAGAGTGATGGGGGAAGAAAGAGGGAGGTAGGAGAGAAAGGGAGAGAGAGGAAGGGCGAGAGACATGATTTGAGAGAGAGGAGGAGAGAGCGAGGGATACAGAGATGGAGTTGTATGGGGAGAGAGGGAGGGAATAAGAAAGACATAGAGAGTGAGAAGTGGAGAGAGAGATAGGGAGTTACAAGGGATATATGGAGAGAGTCCGTGTATGTTTGGTGGTGAGATAAATAGAAAAAGAAGGACTGATGGAGAGGATGAAGGAGAGAGGGAGAGAGAGAGGCATATAATAATAGAGTTGGAGGATGAAGAAAGAGAGAGAGATAGGTGGGAGAGAAAGGGAGGTAAGAAGAAATACATAGAGAGAAAATTGTGGAGAGAGATGGGAGTGATAAGGAAGATGGAGCGAGAGAGAGAGAGAGAGAGAGAGAGAGAGAGAGAAGGAGGAGGAGGAGGGAGTAATAGATAGATAGAATGGAGAAGGACAGTGTATGTTTTGGGGGTCATATAGAGATACAAAGAGAGACAATAATATAGATGGAAGGTGAAGAGAGGGAAGAAGAGAGAGATGAAGAGAGGGAGGGAGGGACAAAGAGATTGATAGATATGGAGTGTGAGAGTGTGTATGTGTTTTTTGGGGGGGGGGGTGAGATAGAGAGACAAAGGAGGATATATGGAGGGAGATATAGATATAGATGGAGGGGGGAGATAGGGAAAAATATTTCTTGCACTAGATGTGTTGATTTTAGTGTAGATGGTGAATTCTAATCTTATTTGATTGCTTGCACTAGATGCATTGATTTTAGTGTAGATGTTGATTTGTAATGATATTTGATTACTTGTAGCAGATGCATTTATTTCAATATATATGATTTCTAATCTTATTTGAATGCTTGCAGTAAATGGATTTATTTCAATGTAGATTGTGATTTATAATCCTATTTGATTGCTTGCACTAGATGCATTAATTTCAATGTAGATGTTGATTTCTAATTATATTGGATTACTTGCATTAGATGCATTGATTTCAATGTAGATGATTTCTAATTCTATTTGATTAATTACACTAAATGCATTGATTTCAGTGTAGATGGTGATTTATAATCCTATTTGATTGCTTGCACTACATGCATTAATTTCAATGTAAATGTTGGTTTCTAATCCTATTTTCTTATTTGCACTAGATGCATTGATTTGAGTGTAGATTTTTATTTCTAATCCTATTTGATTACTTGCATTAGATGTATTTATTTCAGTGTAGATGCTTCTTTATAATCTTATTTGATTTCTTTCATTAGATACATTGATTTCAGTGTAGATGTTGATTTCTGATTTGATGTAATTGGATGTGCGAGGGTACATTAATTTTAAATTGATTGGATTAACAATGTGCATTGATTTCAGTGAAAGCAAAAGAAAATATTGACAATATACATTAATTTTTTTGTTATAGTAATTCAACCTATTAATATGAGAGATCAAGATATGTGTTTACTACAACAACATTTAAATGGTTTACGATTTCAACTATTTTTTTCATATAATCGATACAAAAAGATTAAAAAACAATAAGAATAGTAGAAGAAAATATTTTGAGATTGATCACAATGAATACTATTTCCAATAGATTAAATTCTTATTATTCACATTTGCTATCATTCAACATTGTTACACCGCCACTTTGCATTCAAAATTTTTATTTCGTCATTCAACCTATTAATTTTTTTTTAAATTAAAATGCCTAGATCGCATATATATTTAGCCTATTTAAAATGATTCTATTAAAATTATATGTATTTACATAATATTGATAAAATTAATCATATGTTCCATAGATTTTCCAAAGGCTCACACAACTAAAACCAACCTAGATCCATCTTAAATCCTAATCTATCAAGCACCGAAAAGGATCAAGTTTATCGAGGGGCAAACCTTTCCTCAAGTTTTGCACTAAAACAATAAGTTTGCACCTTAAGAGATTTGATCCCTCTAGACACTTGACAAAATAAACGTGGAAGGTTGATCACATGTTGACATGTTGACAAAATTATGTCGATTGCATATTTCTAAATCTAGTTGACGTGGAAAACGGGGCCATTCGTCTTTGTTGCAAGTTTCGTTAATACTTTCAATATTGCACCAACTCCACAACTCTCTTGATTTCCAGCATGTTAGACAGTTATGACTCTCACAAACCAATGCAAGAGGCAGATAAGACTCTGAAATTAAGTGAATTCAATGCTATTTCCACACCGAGGATTTCAAATACCTTCGTGCCTGGGATTTCAAATTGAAAATTCGCGCGTTGAATTTCTGCAACAGGTTGTTGAATAGGGACAATGACTCCCCGTTCCATTTTGGTTGTGGGATTGATGAAATCCGCGTCTGGCCCACTGCGTCAACACCAGCCCCAATTGCAATAACACCGATGGCAACCCTGGTTCAATCCATCTATTTACCGTGATTGATATCACTGCTCGCAATATTTCTCAATCTTCCCTCCTCAGGTTTTCTTGAAGAGGTAGGTTGAGATCGGAAACCCCTGCCATGACACGAAACCCTCATCTTTTCAATGGCCAAAAATTATGCCAGTTAGTAGTAAATTCCAGTTCCGTCCAAGTTCAGGAGAGTCGACGCATGAAGGAGGCCACCACGGATATCACTACATCCCAGAATATCACTTTGGTGAGGTCGATGTAGACGAACAGTTCTGAGGGTCAATTCAAGCAATTCTAGCGGAGTACCAAATTGAGAATTGATTTAATTTCAAATATAAATCTTTCCATATGTGCATGTCTTGTGGACGCTCTTGGTAGGAAAATATGTACTCTCGAAGAGTTTACATATCAAACATATCATTGTTTAGCTACGATATTGTTTCACCAACTATCAATCGAGAGTGTTGTCAGAATTTCTGAGTTGGAAGTTGTTGTTTGACATAAACTATCTTTTTTGTATGACCATATTACACCCCATCCATAAAATTGGCCTTAATTCTCAGAAAAATCAGTCCATTTTGCTTTGCCAATAAGTTTCCAATTAGATTCGTTGACAGTTATAATACCAAAACAAGAGCTTGTCCTCAATACAAGAAGGTAGGACTTTTTATATTTGGTCGTTGAAATCAATTTTTTTATAATTAAAACATCTACCCACATCTGGGATAACTTTTTTGATTGGAAATAGATTAGTTAGTTGGCAACGTTCTTTTGAAATTTTTGGCCCAAATCCTCTGTTAACTCTTTTGATCGAGAGACTACTTTATTATGTTCGATGTTATAGTTATTTCGATCAAAATTATTTCCTCATTTATTCTATAATTACTTAAAAATGAAAAAAAAAAAATTATAGATTTTATGTGCGATAAAAGAAATATTCATATACTAAAAAACCAAACTTTTAACCATAACAGAACATGCTCCAAGAAGAAAAGATTTTGACAAATTAAATGTTCATTAAAAAATATTCATTTACTAAAAGAACATAAATTTTAATCATAGCAGTACATGCCACGTTGTCACTTTCGTGAAAATTGTAAGACCATTGGATGTGTAAATAAAACAAGAGATTTTCTTGATAACAATATGGGAAAAAACAAGAGAAAATATTTCCTGTATCAAATAATTAATTTATTGCTCATTTGAAGTCAATTTTAACTTTATATCAGATAGTTTCCTATATATTAATCGACCAGAATATGTTGTGTCGAATATATTATTTTGAAAACTACACTGCTCCTAACCAATTGGATTAGCATTACATCATGTTTCCTCATAAAGATGTATTAAACATGGTTTTCAATTAAATAAGATAAATGGGAAAACACTTCGGATAAAAGCAAGGTAAAGTAGTAAAGTATTTTCAGTTATTAAGTCTATAATAAGAGGATTTTTATAAAATATTTTGGTTTGATTATGAGGTTGTTCATTAATTACTCTTCAAGTGAATTATGCCATGTTGTCCAAAACTAAAAAAAGATGTATTATGTATTATGACAGGTTTAAATTTTGTAAGAAGCTTTGTATACTAATTCAAATTAGTATAAAATTGGATATCAACAGTTTTATATTTGGTATGCAAATCAATAATATTAAAAATAAAATAATTAATAAAGAAATAAAAATATAAGTTATGAAAATAATTTAATAAAAATTTTACAAAATAAAGATAATTTATTAATAAAGTTATAAGAATATGATATTTCATTTTGGCTTCTACTTACTCTTCTATTTTTTTATATGTGTGAGGTCCTTGTCGTGGAGACTATTTCATAGATTATGTTATATTAATAACTCATATGATAAGATGAAGATTTCAATTATTTTGAGTTTCCATGTTGGTTCCTTATTGAGGGTCTCTTTGGCAGGCACATCCCTTCCCTTATCATACAATGGTGTCTTAAAGGAATTGAAGGAGTGCCTATCTCTATCACTAGTGTTGAAAATGCAACAAGATGATGGAGCTTAGTGAAAAGAAGTTGCCTTCACTAAGTGGGCCTGCAGGCTATTTTTGGCGCAAAGTCTATTTTTAGACTATGTCTATTTTTAGACATATGGATCATGGTCTATGAGTTGCAGGATACTATTTGTGGATGGTTGGTCAAGTTGGTAAAAATAGATGGACCTTATTTTTAGACATTGGGCGAAGTCTATTTTTAGACTGCCAGTCTAAAAATAGATCAGTCAAATATTATTAGCCCTTAATAATATTGGGACTATAAACATTATCTTATCCTTTTGGAGCACTTCAGTTTGATGCTTGGATGTGGCACATGCAACTGACAAAAGGAAATACACTTTTCCTAAGGGTTAGTTGAGCTATTTCATGGTTGACTTCAGTTAGAACTCATGTGGCAGATTTTGGTGGAGTTGATGAGACAGTTGGTGGAGTTGTGTTCGATTTAACTTAGTTGAACTAGTTGTATTTAGTCTAACTGATAAATACACTAGTGATGAGTGGTGTGAATTAATTATTAATTAATTCACTAATTATTAACCCATAAATCAACTAAAGAATACATCAGTTAACTGCAATGCATGGACAGTTCAGTGGAGACCAGTGTTAGAGGTGGTTGAAAGGGTGAGTCTACTATCAGTTGTGACTATAGCTGTGCATGAGATTTGCACACACATTGATTGAGATTGCCAATGAGGATTGCCCAGTACAAGCCAGTGGGATTCGAACTTGGATCTCATCATTATTCATCTTGAATTGTGCAGTAGAGGCAGGTAGATAGGTGGAAGAGATTTGAACTTGTAACTTGTTCATATCTGAGCTAGTTTTTGTGTAGCATGTGATATAGTGCTGAGAGCTATGAGGAGCTTTGTGCTATGTATTGTTACATGTTCTCTATCATTATAATATATAGATAGTTGGGGGTTTTCAGCTGTAAGCTTTCCCCATTACATACTGTGTTATATGTGTGCTTGATTATGTTTTAATGTGTGCATGCGACTGCTTCTATTTCTGCAAATTGATGATCAATTGTAGAAGAGGTTATGTATTATGCATGAAGCTTAAATAGTGTGTAATCAGGATAATCTCGATGAATAATTCAGCTATTATTCAAATTTCTATAACTAGTGGGCTTGTTGATTAATGTGTCCCAAAATCGAAATGTATTCAAATTATTATCGCCTACCACTTGAAGGATTTGTTGAGGCAGCTTTTGCACCGACTGCTTATTTTTAGGTTGCTTGCACATGTTTAGTATCCTTGCATAGCTAGTAGAATGAACTGATTGTAACAAGGAGGAAAACTAGAGTTATGGCAGAATTTACCATTTTGAGGCTTATTCGAAACTATAAAACAAGACAATTATTGAAACTAAGGTTGAAATGAAGGATATTAACTATAAAAAATAAGTGGTTGTATGTAGGACGATACTAATATGAATGATGGATAAACTTAATTAAAGTTGAAATGGCCTATTACTTATGGAGACATTGTTATTAAACAAAATATTAAAGCTAACCATTTGATTAGTCATTCACTAAGATTAAACCTAATTCACATCATGGGAGTAAGGTCATCTTTAGGTAAAAATGTTATAAGAAGGCCACAACGAGACAAAGATTCATTGTTTGTCATTTAACTAGAGAATTTTAGCATCTATGTACAAATAATATAGCAAGTTGTCAAATATTTATGTGGCATAATGTGACACATGGTAGCATCTGATAAGAGCATGTGTAAATCATTCCATGTAAAATCAATTTCCATGTCATCCTACAAAGGATTTCTTGAGTGGAAGTTAGGTTTCAACATTTAAAAGGAGCCTAGGTTCGATAACTAGCATAGTCTAAGAGACAAAATGTTTCAAGATCTTTTTTCGAAAAAAAATTCATCCAGTCCTGGGGCTTTGCATAAGGTAAAACACTTGACAAGTGAATGGGCAACAACAATATTGTCATAAAATATTCCGAGAAAATATTGGTAATGTCAGGAAAATTTTTGTCCCACCATGGGATGATTAAGAAGTAAACATGGAAGGGTCAGCTAAAGAAATGAGAGACTGGATGGGAACAACGATTGTTAATTAAAAAATAAGGTTTTGTCATAACCCGAGCTTTTTCCAAAAGTATTCCAATAAAAGAGAGTGTGGTTCGAGATATTCATGTCTCAAGAGACAAAAAGAATGTTTATCAATGACACACTTAAAAACTTAAGCATTTTTTTTTTTAACTTTATAAGTGTTTTCTCAATGAAAAATGTACAAGGTGAAAATCCATTGTGATTTTACAAAGAGTGAATTATATATATCAGTAGGTTATGAAAACTTAAAAGGGTCCCCATTTTTATGGATTAGGTATGAAATGGAGGGTTGTTGTTTTACTATAACAAAACCTTAGCCAACACTACTATACCAACATAATATATATTTATTATATATTACTAATACATGAACGTTGGCATGTATATTATTATATAAATAAACATAATATGTGAGTATATATTAGTATATATACACACATAATATGTTGATATATATACACACACACACACACATACCTAATTTTCACTATTCACCTAATATTGCATGAGGATTTTCAAAGTCTCAGGTGTGGGGAAGACACCAGAATTTCATTTTGAGGCCTTTACTACTATCAAAAGTGCAATTTTTCCCTTAATACTACCTCTTTTAGTCGATGTTCATTCCTATTTTTTCACAATTACTTGCATTATGGTCATCATATGTTGATGAGGTGTGATGTTAAATTCAATGCTCTTCCCTTAGTTTTAATTAAGTTATTTGTGCTAGAGATTTCCTTTTCTAATATGAGTATCAAATCATATAACCCTACTGAAGATCTAGTAACCAAAATCATTATTTGTCATATATATGCACCCCTAGGGTGAAATTTTCCACGTGGTTTTCATTTTTAAGTGGCTTGAGATGGATCAATGTTGGTTGGATTGCTCATATTTTAAACAAGGAAGGTTCCAACTCACTATTAATGCTCCAGTCAAACACATTTTGGCAATGCATACAACACGACCACTATTGGATAATTAATCAATTTGAAGGTTTTGGAAAATGACATGGGTATTTTCACGCATGTCATGTCATGAAAATACCCTATGCAAAAATACAAGCAATTAACCACATTAATGAGAGCTATATTTTCCAATGGAATTAAACCCCACTCTATTTTTGGGTTGTATACAATTAAGAATTATTTGTGTACTAGGGAGTTATTCATGGTTCAATACACCCTCCCTATATTATATACCATCTATAATAAGTAAAGATCAAAGGTGGATGTTTATAATATTAAAGGATTGGTCAATAAAGAACTAAAACTCTGTATTGCAAAATTGTTCAAATGGTCCAATATGAAGGCCATATGTTGGTGTATATTGCAGTTTGATGACAATGCATATATGGATCCATGCTAAGTCTATGTATATTGTCTTTACAATTGTAATGTGAACTTGTCGTATTCCTCTTTTAATATAAATTATGTTATCCTAAGTTTTATTTCAAATAAGTACTTAGATTATAGTTTTGTTTTGTACCACAAGTTAGTAGGTAAGCCCCCCTACCTAGTTTTTGTTGTGAATTCATGTATTTCTTAGTTAGAGTATCTAATTAGATAAAATTTTACTTTTGTTTATCTGTAGATTAATATTTTGATTCTTTGTAATTTTAGTTCTTGAACTTTCATATGTTCTTTATTGAAAAAGTGTGGATTATTTATAGAGGTTAGGCATTGAGGTTGATGAACACAAGTTCCTTTTAAGGAATTTCAAAACTATTTGATGGTTATGCAAAATAAATTATTGTGATCATAGATCATAAAATTCTTTTGTAAATTTAATCCTATTGATCACACAAACCTGTAGCATTTTTCTTTCTTCCTGGTTGAATTATATATTTTAAGTTCAAAGTGTGGATTCCCCCTAAAAAATTTAGGCATTGGCAGTTGAAGAATGCAAGTGCTTGTTAAGGATCATTGAAACATTTTATGCCAAACAAAGGAATATGATTGGAGTCCAAAAAATTTTCTTGAAAACATAAGCTCATTTATCCAACAAATATTTGTATCCATTTAATTTCCAGTCCGATAATTCATTTTATTGTCAATGCATGCCTTAGAGAATTTTATTGTAAAAGTTATTTCATAGCTTGAGAATCATTTATGTACTAGTTCCACACATACAATATTTTGGTGTTTATAAGTTTATGACCATAGATTGACAATTAAATATAATGAAATTAAAGTAACTATATTTATTAACAATAACCTTCTCAAACTAAAGGAGTTTGTATAGAATCAATTTTGAGCAACCTCCTCAAATCAAAATAGGTTACTATAATGTAAGGTTGCTCAAATTTATGTGGAATCTAGCAACCCTCTCTAAATTAAATAATAAGAGGTGACACAAAATTGATTTTAAATATCCTTCTCAAAAATTATTTTTGAAAAACCTCCTCAAATAGGTTTTATGTGGATAAACTTTCAAAACGATAGGAAACCCTTCAAATTTGAGGACAAAATATTAATATGAGGCATGTCTATCATAATAAACACTTTTTAATTGAGAAAAAGTTACAAAAGGGCTCATTTTTCCTAGTGATTTCAAAAAATCTCAAGACTTTAACGTAATCTTCTCAAAACTGAGGAAAATTTCTATAGTATACCTAACATATATAATTAAATATATTAAGATAATGTAATTAATAAATATCATATAACAATTTTTCTATAGCTAATCATTAAAACATATCAATGATTACATTATATTATAATTTTTATATGCCTATTGTTATATAATATTTGTTTATTATATTATAATCATAAATATAATAAGATATATACAGTATATTACACTTATATAGATAATAAAAAAGTGACCAATAGTTAAGAACATGTGTTATTTCCTAAGAAAATAAAAGTTCAAATATAAACTAGTTTTCCCACAAGTGTCTCAGACAACAATTTTTGTTTCAAACTTGGCTATGACCTTAAAATTAAATTATTATTTATTACTTTTTTAATTAAAGAAAAACTATGAAATATGTAAAAATAAATATAAAATTAATAGAGTTATATTCTTAAACTAAGTATATAATTACGTTGTAAAACGTTCTTATTTAAAAACAACTTTCCTAAACTTCCAGGTGTACTATTATGCATCATTAATTTTGATGTTAGATCATTGAAGTAATATCTACCTTAGGATTAAATATTTTTATTATTAATTAGTTACATAGAAAAAGCATTTAAAAGTAAGTTTCCTAAAACAATAAATAGACTACCATGCTAAACCCATAGTCGACCATGCAAATTCTGAAACTACCCTCTCTGTAAGGAACATAGTTCCTTCAAGTACAATAGTCTCTATAAGCTTTCTTTTTTGTAGCGGGAAGAATCAACAAGGGCGGCAATTGGGTGTTTGGTTAGTGAGCCGTATGATAGAGACAGAGGTAGATTTCCTATCTCGCCTGGTTCCTCTACTACTTCTGAAAAATGTGAAAGATGACACCGAGGAACTTGATCATATGACATAGCAAAAGTCTTCGGACATAGCACAGGCCAGGAGGAGAATATCAGGGCTCAGCCAGCCAATGATGCGGAGGAATCTCATGGATCAGGGAGATCGGATTCTGAAAAGGTTGGGTTAGGACCTCACCCTGACAATGCCCTAAGCTTTGAAGAAACCCTGAAGCCTACCAAGGAGAAATCGAATAGTCTAGAAGGCCAACGCGATGAAGATGTAGAAATTTCTAGTAGAAAGCAAAAGGAATTCGAGGCAAGCTGATCGATTTCTTTGAAGGATTAATTCTGCTGGCAATTTCTTGTGTTCTTGAATAAGAGACTAATATCCATTTATGATTCAGGCAGGAAAAACTGAGCAACAAAAATCTATAATCCAAAAAACTATTGAGAGAATATTTACGAAACAGCATCAAGTACATCCCACACGGTTTCCTCGATTTGGATCCGAGTTGATTTAGTGCTAATTCTTCAGTGCTGGATAATTTAGTTCTTGCAATTATTTTCAAATAACCTCTAGTAAAATATGGCATCATTTTCCGCTGAGGAATCTTTGAAAATATAGGTGGAAATGGAAATAAATGACATTCACATTCCCCTTTGTAGTCAAGGCATGTGCTTCACTTTTTTCTCTACAAGAAGGGATGAAGATTCATGAACATACTGTTAGGTTGAGGTTCGCATTGTGTGTTTTTGTTTAGAATCCCTTGTAGACATGTATGCGAAGTGTGGGAATTTGGAGGTTGCACGTCGGTTTTTTGACAAAATGTCTGAATGAGATGGGGTCTCATGGAAAGCCATGATAGCTGGGTATGCTCAAAATGGCTCGCCAATGAGGCCTTGAGGCTCTTTGATGAAATGCAACGGAACTGTGTGAAGTTGAATCTGATCACCTTCAAAAGCGTGCTTCCCGCGTGTGCGCAATTGTCAGCTCTGCAATAAGGTAAGTGTATCCATGAATGTATAGTTCACAGTAGAATGAAGTCGGATGTTATTGTGTAAACTGCCCCTGTAGACATGTATGCTGGGTGTGGGAAATTACGGATTTCTTGTGAATTTTTTGACAAACTGCCTAAAAAAATGTGTTCTCATGGAGTGCCATGATTTCTGGGTATGCTCGAGGGCTAAGCGGATGAGGCATTAGCACTGTTTCAGCAGATGCAGTTGACAAGTGTGATGCTTGACTCTGTGGCGATGTTGAGTGTTATCCCAGCGTGTGCCCACCTAGCAGCTCTGCAACAAGGTAAGTCTACTCATGGCTACACAATTAGGAATAGATTTGAGTCACGTGTTATTGTGGGAAACAATCTCATAGACATGTATGCAAAGTGTGGAAATGAGGGGATTTCATGCCAATTCTTTGACAGAATGGCTAAAAGAGATGTTATTTCTTGGAATGTAATGATTTCTTGTTATGGCATGCACTGACATGGGAATTGTGCTATGAAACTCTTTTCTAACATGCAGCAGTCCAACGTCGAGCCGAGTGATGTCACCTTTGATCTGTTAATTAATAGAATAAGACTTCCCCATCTACCTATTCATAGATCAGTAGTATGTAGAAGTGTCACTGGTGATCAGAAATAGATGGTGTCACAGATAGTGATATGTTTTTTTAGCTGCATGTTATGATTTATATGTAGGTGAAAGGCTAGTTCCTCTGTCTTATTGTTATTTTTGTAAATGTGGGGTACTGCATCTCTTCACAATGAGAATAATAAACCTTGTTTTTTCTCTACATATGAACTTTGTTTCTCTTTTGGTTATGTATATTGATCAGTTTTCTATATTAGGTACAAGCAAGGGAATTTTGAGGTATTACAACATGTCAGAAACGGGGCATAGATTCGCAGATCTGGTTAGACCTTGGAGTATATTAGTGTTAGAGGTACATCATGTTACCATAGATTTTTCGTATCCCTAACAGTTATTAAACAAGCTACTTTTTCATTTTGGATTGGAAGTGCAAGAAAACTCTGTGAATTCTTATAATATAATAATGTAACATTTAGTGTTAGGATAGATTTGCGTTCACGGGTGATTAGATTCGATAAATGCTTGTTGTTGGTGTACATAGGTAATTAACCTTGATGTATGTATGCTAATTCATTTTCTTTTTAGGTAAGTTAGTTAACTGATAAATAGTAGATAAGTAGTAGATGATCAAGACTGATTTCAAAGTGTTAGAGTTTGTTTATTTACTTTATCTTATTACATTTTATTATTTTTAAATTAAATTTTTTTTCTAATATGTGAATCTAGTTAAAAAAATTTAAATATTTAAATTGAATTGTTTTATAATGTAATATAAAAAATGATATTTTTAATATATCTATATAGAAAAAGTTATTAATATATAATGTTTATTTTATAAAGTTATTTTATAATGCAATATATAAAATGATATATATTTTTAATACATTTTGATTAAAATTATTATTTTTTATAATTTTTGAATTATTTACTTTATATTCATTATCTCAAGTGTATTATGAGCTAAGAGGCGAGTTAGAAATTAATAAGTTTTTTATTAAAGAATTAGCATCAAATTCTTAGAATGTTACACATCTATATATCTCTTAATGATGGACCAAACTTGTTACTTCAAAACATTAACAACAATTTGGTTCAAAACATCAACGACAAATCTCTTATGTGATGGATGTAGACAAAATTTCTCAAAGTAAATCATATCACACAGAAAATTTAGTTTAAATCTCAAAGATTAGCTATTGTTCATCAACTCTTTTTAATTCCATTTAATTATTAGCAATATAAGCCTATATACACCAAGATATAAGATTTATGTATCCATGTGTTAGAATACTAAGATCCATTATAATTAGCACAACTATATAAATTAAAGGCTCAAGGCACCAATGCAGGAAATAAATGTAATTGTGGCAACATGTTTGGAAAAACTTCAAATCCTAGGTTTGCAAGTCAACTAATTAGCTAAAAAAAAACTTTTAATAATGCAAATAAATAACAAATATCTATTTATAAAATACAACTAACTTAATAAATTTAATGAGTCATCTCCAAAGATTAGAGCTGGAGGAAAGGACTCTAGAGGTTTGGATCAATAATGAAGAGAGGATTTTCAATTAATAAGACACACTGAAATTAATTTTTGGAAAACAGAACATGTTTACAGTAACAAAAATAAATATCAATTTGTTAAGTTATAAATTTTTGGTATAGTTGGTTTACAAATTGTTAGATATACTATTGTGACAATTTCTAGGTTTGATCTTGTGCCTTGCCCAAATTACTTCAATAAATTACTGATTCACTATAATAAAAAATAAATAAAACAAATATTAATTATTTAATAATGAAAATTAAATAAAACAAATATTAGCTATTTAATAAAAAACTTTGACTACTCTTTCCTATGTTATTGCTTTAGTGTTTCCTTTGCAACATATGGTGCAATTGCTAGTTTATATATTTAAAATAATGAATAATATATCGATATGTATTTAAATATCAATATTTTTCATGGACTTGTTAGGAAATATAGAAAATAGTATTCTCAATGATAAAATAGTTTCAATATTCACTAGTATAGATTCATTTAACCCAAGATCTAACTTTGGAGAGAGATTAAATCTGTCATGTGCTAATTTCTTTTAGAGGGTAGTATAATTTTTTCATTGTTTAATTTACATTTTTTCTAATGTATAAATCTATTAAATGCCTTGAAAATCTGGTTGAGCACTTGAATCATGTAGAGTGCACAATTTACAGTTGCAATTCCAACAATTTTTACTACATTTCAAAGCATTGAAAAATATACCCAAAATATCAAAATGTAGGATAGTAAAACTAATTGAAATGTTTTATTTTTATTGTAATATTTTATTTATAACTCTTTTTTTACTTATTATTAATATTTTTCAAATGCCATATATTAATTTTATATTAAGCATTGAACAAATTGCATATGTATTTTTTATTATTCTTATTAAGAAATAATGGTTTTTTTCTTAACCTTGATTATTTATTATCTTTACGTCTTTAAATAACTAAACTAAATCCTATATTGAAATATTTTTGTGAATTATAATAATTGTATAATTTTTACACTCAATGAAATATTCTTACCACATCCTCTAAGTTGTAATGTCAATGATAAATTGAGATAGCACAATGAGAATAAGATTATTGATATTTTATAACATTTTTAATCATAACTAACCAAAATGAGCATATTCACTTTTATTTTTAATTATAGTTCACATTTTTTTATTTTTCTTCTAAATAGTACATATGTCAAGTTGATACACATAATGAATTTATGAGCATAATCATATTTTTTTTACTTTTAATTACTTTTATATTTTTAAGACCCATATAAAGTTATATTATTTCACATGAACATTGAAATATTTTATTTATGGTTGAAAGTGAGAATAAAATATTCTTACACATATTTTGAGTATAATTCATTTAATTAAAACTAAATACTAAATAAATAATTTATTTATTCAATTATAATAAAAATTGTTTTAGAAAATATTTTATTTTTGTTTAAAAAAAAATCATTTGGAGATAAAACATTGAACACATTACACATTTACCTCATAACTTCTAGAAATTGGAAAAGAAAAAAAACAGTTTTATATATCACTATGTGTTTGCTTCTTTGCACATGCTAGGACATGTGGGACATTGTAGCTCTTTAGGTTGAATTGAATTATTTATCTTGAGGTTCTTACTAGACAACACTGAGACCAGTTGCCTTTAGTGAGTTTTTTTGGAATTTTTTTTCGGGACTAATTTCTCTAAAATCTGGTAGGAATTTAGTGAAATCACAAGTTTGATAGGTAGACCCTACACAATCGAAGTGCCTTGGGAGATTTTTAGGTTGTTGAATCCATATATAGAGTCAAAAAGCCAATTTAAATAACACAAATCAAGATACAACCTAAAAGTTTTTCGCGGTATTTCGGCACCGGAAAGTACAAAAAGTCGCACTAAAGACAACTTCGGAGACAAATTAGGGATTTACGTACACATTTATACCAGGTAGTCTAAAAACCCCACAAAATAGCATAGAAATTCTGATAATATTATGAAAACTTTTAGCAGAAATTTTTGAAAATCTAGGTTACAACTCTCAAAATTTAGGATTTTGGGTGCCTTGGGGGTTCTTGATGGCGTTGAATCCATTTCCACCATAAAAAAACAATTCAAACACTCCAACTACCTGAATTTAAAAAAAAAAAAAATTACCCAAATATAGTGAACCACACTATGCCGATGAAAAGGTTGTTTCTTTGCACATGCTAGGACAAGTGGGACGTTTAGCTCTTTACGGTTATTTGAATGGAAACAAATAACCAGCTTTCCTATAGGCCATAAATGCACAACAGTTGTATATTCTTTTCGTTAGATAACTGGATTTCAAAATCCAACAGCGAACATATGCACCCACCATGCACTTGTAAGCCATAAACAAACTAGTTATTTTCAGCCGCAAGACGAATTGAATCACCTATCTTGAATTCCCCACTAAAAGGCATGGAGATAATGACACATTGTGGATGTATGTACACATTTATACATGATAAGGTTTCCTGGCCATAAGAAATTCTGATGAAAAGGTTAACATCAATTTCTGTAAACGGAGACAGAGAAGTGGGTCCAAAGAGAAACATAAGTAAGTTATGGGAATCAACGATCGGAATAAGGGTTGTCGTCACATGCTACGCTTTCAATTATGTAAACAATTTATATAAGTGTAAAACACGTAAACATGGCACACTGGTCACATGCTACACTTTCAATTATGTAAACGATTTATATAAGTGTGAATGTCACAGTCATATGAATTTTGTTCCCAGATTTATTTTTCTTTAAAACTTGTGGAATCGAGATTTTTTTTTTATTAAATTAAAATTTAATATATACCGAGTGTTAGACTTCCTAGGACAGATCCAAACAATTATTTTTTTACATTTCATTATAGATTTTGTAACATCCACAATTAAACCTTAAGATATGGCAAATAAATAAAAATATTGTTAACATTACACTCACAAATTCTCCAATTAAATTTACTTGTCAATCAGATTTCATACAACATATATATAAATATATTCACGACA